>VWPU01000412.1:8420-22032 GCA_013398955.1 Callaeas wilsoni
TCTCTGTTATTCTCACTTTGTAACCCTATAAAAACATGGAACCAAAGAGTTAAGGGGTGAGCTCCCCTTCAAGGAAACAAACTTGGATTAAAGCTACAGAAATTCCAACTCTTTCCTCCTTTGCTCCTGCCGAACCAAAGCCCAGAGACTGCTTGTTGCAGACGGCTCCGGGCCAGGCGTGCCCCTGTGTGGAGCAGCCCCCGCTGTCCCGTGAGGGTGGCTGCCTGGGTGACAGGCCCAGCCGGAGCACAGCAGCAGGCAGCGCGGCACCAGGGGCCTCTCAGAGATTCACTGGAATCTCACCATTGCACAAAACTCCCCTCGGGATTCTCCTAAGCCAGATTCCCTCCGTGCCAGCAGCACCCTCCACGCACGCCTGACTTGGCAGCCCAAGCACAACCCAACCCCAGCAGGGATCAAAGCCCTCCCGGGTTCCCAGCATCCGCTCCCTCCCAGGAAAACATCCTTTAAGAAAGCGACCTGGAATGCTGAGGAGAGGAATCCGTCAGTGCCAAACTCCCCCTCTTCCACAAATGGTGCCTCCTTACCAAGCATCTCATCTGCTGCAGTTTGTGTTTTTCCAAGGGCTCTTCAGTGGGATGTTACGGGAAAATCCTGCCAGCACCCAAGTTGGAGAGAAGTGAATCATAAAATCTCAAAGGCCAATTAAAACCCCTCTTATTTTTTAAGCCTGTGCTTACAGGCCATGAGTTGAAAATGTTTGTGGGCTTTGTCTTAAAATTGCAGCTTTCCAGAACCTGACAGGAGCCTGAAAAGCGGAGAGGGACCTTTAATAACAGCATGGAGTGCCAGGATGAGGGGATTCAAACTGACAGGGAGGAGATTTAGATGGGATATTGGGCAGGACTTGTTCCCTGTGAGGGTGGGCAGGCCCTGGCACAGGGTACCCAGAGCAGCTGTGGCTGCCCCTGGATCCCTGGCAGTGCCCAAGGCCAGGTTGGACACTGGGGCTTGGAGCAGCCTGGGACAGTGGGAGGTGTCCCTGCCATGGCAGGGGTGGCACTGGATGATCCCTAAAATCCCTCCCCACCCAAACCACTTTGTAATTCCATGATTCCATGGTGAATGTTTCTGCTGGAGATCCCGGCAGTGCTGGACAGGTCCTGGGAGACTTTTGGGGCAGAAATAACTTGGGCACATCCTAAGAGAAATTCCGGACTCCAGCAGCCCTGGTTTGTATCCCAAAGTCTTCCTCCCTTAGCAACAACCCAGCACACAGAGCTGATCCCACCGGGGGACAGGGATGAGTTTCAGGGATCAAAGCCCAGGTCCAGCTGCAGGAGCCCATGGGCCAGGCTGACTTTTGCCATTCCAATCCCTCCCTGAGGGACTTCCCAAGCAACACATCCCTGGCTGCTGGTGTCCAGCTGCTCCTGCAGCTCCCAGCCAGGAGAGGATTTCCAGAGTGACGCTGAGGCAGAAGATCCTGAAATTCTTTATGCTCACACTGCCAACAAGGAGGATTTTGGTGCACTCTGGATTCAGGGAGCAAATCCCTGCGTGCTCAAACTCCCCGGCATCGGGGCAGCGGCCACACCGAGCACTCTCCAAGAGGAATTGTTTGATGGGGCAGCGGCCACACCGAGCACTCTCCAAGAGGAATTCTTTGATGGTTCAGTGCCCTCAATCTGCTGGAGAAACCTCCAGAGTGCAACATGCCCCCATGGAAAAGAGAATCCTCAGTTCCTCAGGAAAAAGGAGGGATTGAGGACATTCCCAAGACCTTCCTCATCTGTTGGCCGAGCAAACCTTTCCAAGCCAGAGCTGCCGGTTGGTATTTGAATTCTTCCCAAGGCTGTGTATCCCCAAAATCCACAAACAAGAAACCCGGAGGATTTAGGAGCAGAAAACTCCTCATTTCCTGCCCTCAGAAAACCTGAGGAAGGGCTGAGGAGCTTCACTGTCGGATTCTTTGGGAACAAAATCCGAGTCCTGGCATTCCAACTGCTCAGGCCTCTGGGAATGCCCATGGAATGGGACATTTCAGGCCGTGGTTTGGCTGCACGGCTCCTCTGGCTCTCCAGTGTCCCGAAATTTCACTCTTGGAGATCCAGAGCCTCTCAGAGCCCATGGGACCAATGGACTATGGACAGTCCAAAAGGCTGGAAGACATGCCAAGGTTTCCCTTCCTCCACAGGGATTTATGATCCCTCAGGGCACAAATATCCCTTTTCTTCCCCTGGCACAACTGTTTGCTCAGCCCCACGACTACTCCAGTTTGATCCCCTCGCATCCATTCTGGTGTTTCCTGTTATTAGCGTCCCAAAATATCCAACTCCCAGTTTGGGAGCTGACCGGGCTCAACAAATTGCAGCCCCCACTCTACCTCCTATTAAAACAACGACAAGTTTTGAAAAGTTCTTATTAGAAACTATCCAACGACAAATTTAAAAAAGTTCTTATTAGAAACTATCAATTATGAGGAAAATAGGACCTGGAGTTGAGAGGCAGCTTTGGAGACGTTTATAAATAAATCAGTGCTCTGAGACAGCTCCAGTGCTGGGACAACCACGCTCCAGTCTGGCTCCTGCCATCCCCCAAAGCTGGGATAAAGTAAAAATGGATCCCTCAGAAAGAGGGACGGGAATGGTCCTAATTCACACCAAATAATGGCACACATTCCATGATGGAGCTGATGGGCTCCTGCCCAAAGAGCATCCAGGATTTTCCTGCTGAACGCAGGAGAGACCTGGAGGGGCTGGAGCGTGTCCAGGGCAGGGAACGGAGCTGGGAAGGGGCGGGAGAACTCTGAGGGAGCTGGGAAAGGGGCTCAGCCTGGAGAAAAGGTGGCTCAGGGGGGACCTTCCCAGGGAACAGGGACAGGAGGAGAGGGAACGGCCTCAGGCTGGGCCAGGGGAGCCTCAGGGTGGGCACCAGCAGGAATTTCCCCATGGAAAGGGTGCTCAGGCCTTGGCAGGGGCTGCCCAGGGAGCTTTGGAGTGCCCATCCCTGGAGGTGTCACCTGGAGGTGGCACTCAGAGCTCTGGGCTGGGGCCAAGGTGGGCATCGGGCACAGCTGGGACTCCATGGGCTGGGAGGGCTTTTCCAGCCTCAGGGATCCTGGGATCAACCTTGAAACTGGGACAAATGGAATGCAAAATTTGAATCTACACCAAGGAAACGGAAAAAAGCCAACCAACCAAGATTTGTCCATTCACAGCCTCTGCTGAGCTTCGTGTAGCAGAGTCGGAAGCTGAGATATTCTCCTTCCTACTCAATCCAAATCCAGGGTCCAAATTCCAGGCTGGAGGCAAAATCCCTTTAAACCCCAGGCTTTCTGTCCACGTTCTATTTAAGAAAACCTTTGGAGAAACCCTTGAGTAAAACACGTTCTCGCAGCTGCCACTTTCTCCAGCAAAAATGTGAATTTTCAGCAGCAAGGGCAGCTCAGGGAGCCAAAGCTGGGGCACAGATTTCCAAATCCACGGCTCCTCCCGGCTGAGCTCATCCCTGGGTGGGAGGAAGGTCTGTCCCACAAGGAAAAATCATGGACAAGGGAAGTTCTGCCTGGAGCAGGCAGCAACTCCAACAATAAAAGCACCTCTAATACAGCTTCAGCTCCAGGGAGTGTGCAGTGCATTCCCTCTGTTCTTCCAATGATTTTTCCAGGAAAAAAAAAAGAGACTTAAAAGAAATTTAAACATAGGAAAAAAACACCAGGGAAAAAATTCCAAACAAACAAACAAACCCCACAAAACCACACGCCTAAAGAGAGATTAGAAGAAGAAAATGTTTGGTTTTTCTTTTTTTTTTCATTAAAAAGAAAAAGAAATTCAGAAGAACTGGTTTCTTTTCCTCCCCAAAATTCCACATCCAAGGAAAAAAAGGAGCACAAAATCCCCCTAGG
The DNA here is from genome assembly GCA_013398955.1 of Callaeas wilsoni. Taxonomy (NCBI): domain Eukaryota; kingdom Metazoa; phylum Chordata; class Aves; order Passeriformes; family Callaeidae; genus Callaeas; species Callaeas wilsoni. The sequence continues at coordinate 12,289 of VWPU01000412.1, forward strand.
AATGATCCAACTACTGGATTTACATCAGAGAGCAGGAGGTCTTTACATGTAACAACAATATCACTGATTTTCCTCCTGTTTTTGAGCAAAAGAAAGATGAAAAAAGACACACAAACACTTCAGCCCTGATGTTTTTCCCAGTTTGAAATGTCCATTTGATGGCAAAACAAAGCATCTTTGATTCTTCTGCTCCTACAAAAGCTTGGGGAGTCTCTAATTCCCACCTGGAATTTTCTGACCTCACCTAAAAAGGACATTTTAGCTGTGCTTTGAACATTATTTACCTTGAGAGCCATGAGGTGGCTTTTGGCAGTGAAAGTTTTGGGCTTTTCTCATACTTTAAAAAAAACAAAAGAGTCAGGTTTTCCTTTTAACCACAGTTTTATTGCCTTTTTTCCCCCCAAAACAAACCCCCACCAGATCACATCCTAGATTTCTATATTTACACTGCAGACTTCTTAATCTCTTCTGTAAATATCCATATTCTGGAGTAATCTCTGGAAAAAATGCTATTTATAGCATCCTGCAGCTGGAGAAATCTTCATTATCAGTGTAATGCTCCGAGAGAAAAGCAAATCAATTTGCAGAGTTGTCAAATATCAAGATCAGCCCCCAGATTAAAACGATTCCAATTATTTTAGACAAAAAGAAACCTCATTGTTGTTGCTGTAATGAAACCTTCATTATTGTTACAATAATGAAGATAACTCTGATGGACCACACACATCCCACGGCCAGGTTTTTTTGGATGGGCAGGAATTCTCACAATTCTTTCGCGCAGCAGCAATAAAAAACGGGTTAAAAAAGGTGTCAAGCGTTTGGGGTTTTCAGTTTTTCTTGGCAGCGAGCTTCTCCTCAGGGCTGGCTGGGATGATGCCCCTGCATCCGTCCGCCTTGGCCACGGGGTGTTTGATAAAAGCCCTCCTGATGACGTCGATGTCCCGTCCCAAATGATCCATCATGGGGGCCACGATGGCAGGCGGGGCCTCTAAGTCTATCAGAAAATACCTGCAATGAGAAACACACCCAATAAACCAAAACGCCCGCGCTGTGACAGCTGCAATCCAGGGAACTCTTCCGGGGCATTTCCTAAGTGAGAATTCCTAAGTTTTTTCTGCTCCTGTGGGGGTTTTTTAAGTGAGAGTCCCTAAGTTTTTTCTCGCATTTTGGTACCTGGATGGTTTGAAAGAAAAGCTCAGTTTTAGCTTGATTTCAGTGATGAAAAGTTTAGCTGAAATCTCTTGGAATCATGGAATATCCTGAGCTGGAAGGGACCCACAGGGATCATCCAGAGCAGCTCCAGGCCCTGCACAGACACCCAATAATCCCAGTTTTTCCCTGGGAATGTTGTCCCAACACTAGTGGAGCTCTGTCCAGCACTGCTGACCCAAGGAGATTGAGGACTTTGCTTTTTCCCCTTCCATTCGTTCCCACATCCCGACTTGAACAATTTTTAGGACAAGGTAGGGTGGCAGGAGCAGCTCCTTCCTGGAATTCCTGATGGGTTTTGGGGGGAACAGATGCCAGTGGGAAACATCTCAAGCTCATTCACACACACAGAGATTCCCTCCTGCAAAGCTCTGCCTCAGAGCTGAACGGAGATGTGAAAAATAAATATAAAATAAAAAAGCAAAGGGATGGATTTATCCCAAATCGCGTCTTGGATGTGAACATGGCTTAAATCTTCAATCTGCTGGAGCCTGATGAGCACCCAGCAGTGCTGACCTTGGTGGGACTGAATCAGGGAATGTTCTAATGGGGAGGGATCCACAGGGATCGAGTCCCAGCCCTGTCCCTGCCCAGACCCCCAACAATCCCAGCCTGGGCATCCCTGGCAGCGCTGTCCAAACGCTCCTGGAGCTCTGGCAGCCTCGGAGCCGGGACCATTCCCTGGGGAGCCTGGGCAGTGCCCAGCACCCTCTGGGGGAAGAACCTTTCCCTGCTCTCCAGCCCCAGCCTGCCCTGGCTCCCTGGGTGCTGTCCCTGTCCCCAGGTCTCAGATCCCCAGGGAAGCCCTTGGTGTCCCACAGCTCTCCCAACATCCCTAAGGAAACAGCCACCAGCACCCTGCAGGAAGCAGAACGTGGCTCCCCACTGATATCTCAATAACCAAAGTTATTTCTGCAAGAAATCCCTTTCCTGAGGACGTGCACCTTCTTCAGGAGCTCAGCTGGAGTTTTCCAGGAGGCTTTTCCAGCTTCAGCACACCTGAGGGAGCCAAGGGCTGTCCTACACTTCACTGCCCTGTTCCAGCCAGGGGACACAACAGACCCCGTGCACCAATTCCTTCCCAATATCCCATCCATCCCTTCCCTCTGGCAGTGGGAAGCCATTCCCTGTGTCCTGTCCCTCCATCCCTTGGAAATTGTCTCTCTAAACCACAGAAAGTGATAAAGAAGTTCTGGTTCCAGCTTTATTGACAGTGCTGGTTCATTCTCAACATTTCACAGGAGAAAGGATGGCCAGGGATTTTGGGCAGGAATTGTTCCCTGTGAGGGTGGGCAGGCCCTGGCACAGGGTGCCCAGAGCAGCTGTGGCTGCCCCTGGACCCCTGGCAGTGCCCAAGGCCAGGCTGGACATTGGGGCTTGGAGCAGCCTGGGACAGAGGGAGGTGTCCCTGGCAATCCAAACCATTCCATGGATGGGTTTTAAGGTCCCTCCCAACCCAAAGCATTCCAGGATCCCAGGATTTTCCAAGCACACCTCCCCATGGAGCAACCCAAAAGCGACATCCCTTAGATGAAGGCACTTTATCCAAGCAGATCAAACATCCCAGTTTCAGTTCAAAACCGCCCCGAACAGAGGGAACACTGCTCTGCAGGAAGTTTGGATTCTTCCTAAGTCAACTACAGCAGGAGCATCCCATATTCACAGAGGTGATCCTGGAGGGAAAGTCCCCAAGATCAGAAGGGAACTGGGAATCTGAAGGGGAAAGGGCAGTCTGAGGGACAGGAGGTGGGGCTGTGAACGAGCCCCGCTCGTGTCCTTCAGGCTGCACTGGGTTCATTTTTTTGCGTCACATCCCAAATGTTGCACCCCAAGAGCCCCACGAGGCCAGCAGTGACTCAGGCAGCGCTGCTGGATTGCGGAATCCAGCCCCGGAAAACACGGGAACACCACCCCGATCTCACACCAGCACCCACGTGACAGCCACAGCTCATCCCCAAATCCTTTCCAGAAAGTCCAGAATTCTTTACGTGAGGGGCAGGGCGGTGAAACCCCCTCCCTGCAGCCCGTCCCGAGGGAAGGGGTCCTCCAGGAGGGGTGCCCAGCTGGAACGGGCCGTGCCGGGGTGCCCCTGAACCCAGGGCAGCAGTGCCAGCCCATGCCAGCTCGGCCTTCCAGGCTGCTGGCACCGCTCGTCCCCGCCATGGGGAGGATCCAGGGCTCGTTCCTCCTCGCCAATCCCCACAGGAACTCAGTTTGGCTGGTGGGAACTCAGCTGGGCTCCAGAGTGCAGAGGTGCCACCTGGTTTGGAGTTTAGGGAGAAGAACTGTTTTTTCAGCCCGGACAACTCGTTGGAAGTGCAGCCCAGCGGGATCTAAGGACGCAGCCCTGGAGGCCGGGAGCGCGGGATTCTCTGGTGCAGCCATGAAATGGGATTCTCTGGTGCAGCCATGAAATGGGATTCTCTGGTGCAGCCATGAAAAGGCACCGGTGGATTCAGCAATGACACCGGAGCTCTCCTCCCCGGGAAGCAGCCTTCCAAATCCTCTCACCTACAGGGGCAGGAATCCCGGCTGGCGATTGCGGCCCCCTTCCCTTCGCGCTGATCCCATCGCCGTCCCCGCTCTTCCCTCCAGAATTTAATTCCATTCCTGCCTCTCTCATCTGCTGCTTTTCATTGTGCTCCTAAAACGGCGAGGGGGTTGGTTTTTGTTGGTTTTTATTTTTTTTTGTTTTGTTTTGGTTTGGTTTTTTTTTTCCTTCCCTCCAAAGGCTGCTTTGCAACTTTGTGCTTTCTCTGCCATTAGCAAAGGGTGGAAATTTCCACTGACGCACTGTTGATAAGCCAAGGAGAAGGGGGGGAAGGGAGGATGAGCTGTTCCAGCAGATCTTTATGACTCCTCGAAGAAAAGGTATTTTATCAGAGCACACGAAACTGCAGGCACTGGGAACAATGTGGGGTTTCGAAAACAACCACGTCTCTTCAACGTGAGCAAGATTGCTTCCCTCTGCCACAAAAAAATAACAAAAAAAAAAAAGAGAGAGAAGGGAAAAAGAAGCGGCGTAAAAAAAAAAATTGGATTTCTTCAGGAAAGAAAGAAGGGCTGGAAAAACAATGAGCAACACAATGGACAATGAAATCCCTGAGGAGATCTGAACCCCTTCCCCTGAAATCTGCACACTGAAATCAGCTGCCAGGAGGCCACGGGGGTGTTTAAACCCCCGAACCTTCACTGCAGGCAGTGATCTGTGACCCCACAACGCTGCTGTCTGTGGAGTAAACAACCCCAAATCCCAGCGAGACAAAGACAGGGAAAAATACAGGAATGCAGCAGGGAAACCACCTTGTTCTTGCAAACAGAAATGCAAAAAGCATTTGTGCTCTCTAGGAGTCACCAGGGGAGAAATGCAGGAAAATTCCACTGATTCACGATGAGCCCACAGTTATTTTTGTCCTCCTGCTTGACTGCAAACACAAGGATGATTTAAATGCAGGGGAGCAGACTGGAACACATTAAAACAATGCATTAACTCCAAAATAATGAAAATATAAGAGGGTCTCAAATAAAGGAGGATGTGCCTTTGCATATGAGGGAAATAAAAAAAAAGAGAGGGGAAAAAAAAGAGCCAGGTTTCATTTCTCAATTTTACCATATTCAAGCCGGGAATTGTTTGAACCTTGAGTCCTAAGGATGCTCAAATCTGTTGCTTTCAGATGGCCAGGGAAGGACTTCAAGGAACCTGGAGGAGAATTCCCTTTGGGATCCTCCTGGAATACAGCTCTGAGCCCAGGGGAACAGTGAAGATATGGGGGCTTGGAAGAGGCTGTGTGGTCCCACGGTTCTGGCCCCAAAATGTCTCCCTGTGTGGAGGTGGAAGATCCAAGGGAAAGAAAATGTTCTGAGCAACAGGCAGAGGGGAAAGGAGCAGAAAACACCTGGAGAAAACCACAGCAGGTGCTGGAGCAGCTCCACATTGTCCTCATTAAGGTAATTCCGTAATTTTTTTTTTTTTGCTACCTAAATGTTCATTTTCTCTTTAGGACCATGGAAATGGGGGAATTTGCTTTGCCCCTCCTCAGCAGGGCAAGTTCATGCTCAGGAGAAGGCCCAGGACAGGTTTTGCCTTTAGCTTTTAAAACTATGGCAATGGAAGCACCTTGAGAATCTGGGAAGGAGCAGATCAAAGCCAAAAGCTGGATTTTAGTGACCAAACTGTGCCACAGCAATGATGGGAATGATCCACAGAGAGCTTGGGGGGACGCACATCCCCAGCCCCAGGAATGGCATTTCCCAAATTCCATCCACAGCTAAGGGATGGCAGCTGTGGTTCAGCGAATTAAATCATGGAAAGATGTTTTCATGGAATCACTAAGGTTGGAAAAGACCTTCGAGGCCATCAAAGTCCCAGCTGTGCCCGATGCCCACCGTATCCCCAGCCCAGAGCTCTGAGTGCCACCTCCAGGTGACACCTCCAGGGATGGGCACTCCAAAGCTCCCTGGGCAGCCCCTGCCAAGGCCTGAGCACCCTTTCCATGGGGAAATTCCTGCTGGTGTCCACCCTGAGCCTCCCCTGGCCCAGCCTGAGGCCGTTCCCTCTCCTCCTGGCCCTGTTCCCTGGGAAGGTCCCCCTGAGCCTCCTTTTCTCCAGGCTGAGCCCCTTTCCCCGCTCCCTCAGAGTTCTCCAGCCCCTTCCCCAGCTCCGTTCCCTGCCCTGGACACGCTCCAGCCCCTCCAGGTCTCTCCTGCAGGACCCAGAACTGGACACAGCCCTCGAGCCCAGAGGGACAATCCCTGCCCTGCTCCTGCTGGACACACAATTCCTCATCCAGGCCAGGATGTTCTTGGCCTTCTTGCCCACCTGGGCACCCCTGGGCTCGTGCCCAGCCCCTGGCGCCAGCACCCCCAGGGCCTTCTCCATTGGGCCACTTCCCAGCCACTCTGCCCCCAGTCTGCAGCACTGCATGGTGCTAAAAACCAATTAAAACGAAAAAATTAAATTAAAGACAGTTAAGAAAAAAAAAAAAGATTAAAATTAAAATCAACCTCCCCAAATGATGGCTGGTTCCCACCAAGCCCAATGGCCACCATACTCAATCAAGCAGCCTGTGCCAGGATTTGGTGGATTCTGGTGCCTCCACATCACCAACTTTGCTCAGGCCCTCTAAAAAGCACCAAAATTCCGAAGTGCACTTCCACAGGTGAGGTGGAAAGTCAAAAAAACCATCCCAAACATTTCAGGGCTTTGATGCTTGAGGCACATCCACACTCACATGGGGAAAAGAATTTGAAGGCAAAGCAATGGTTCAACTCATCAATGGAGAAAGCCCCACCTAGTGGAAAAAGACAATCAATCGAGCAGAAAATACTTCAAATGTGCACAAACCCACAAATATTCCAGCTGCTTTTGTTCTCTTCCAGGTGTGCTGCAGAGCCAGGACACCTTTCTGATGCTCTAAAATCCAAACAGCAGCAAGAGGCTGGGTTGGGCATTAACTTTAAATTTCTTTTGGGGGGATTAAAAATTCTTCCGCCTAGTGGAAGAAGACAATCAGTTGAGCAGAAAATACTTCAAATGTGCACAAACCCACAAATATTCCAGCTGCTTTTGTTCTCATCCAGGTGAGGTGCAGAGCCAGGACACCTTTCTGCCCAAGGAGCTCAAGATGCTCTAAAATCCAAACAGCAGCAAGAGGCTGGGTTGGGCATTAACTTTAAATTTATTTTGGGGGGATTAAAAATTCTTCCGCCTAGTGGAAGAAGACAATCAGTTGAGCAGAAAATACTTCAAATGTGCACAAACCCACAAATATTCCAGCTGCTTTTGTTCTCATCCAGGTGCACTGCAGAGCCAGGACTCCTTTCTGCCCAAGCAGCTCAAGATGCCCCAAAATCCAAACAGCAGCAAGAGACTGGGCCCGTGGGAAGATAAACTCCCAAAATGCAATTCCTGGATGATAATTCCTGATAAATTCCCCAAAATGCAATTCCTGGATGATAATTCCTGATCAACTCCCAAAATGCAATTCCTGGATGATATTTCCTGATCAGCTCCCCAAATGCAATTCCTGATGAACTCCCCAAATGCAATTCCTGATAAATTCCCCAAATGCAATTCCTGGATGATAATTCTGGATGAACTCCCCAAATTCCTGGATGATAATTCTTGATCAGCTCCCCAAATGCAATTCCTGGATGATAATTCCTGATCAGCTCCCAAAATGGAATTCCTGATCAACTCCCCAAATGCAATTCCTGGATGATAATTCCTGATAAATTCCCCAAATTCCTGGATGATAATGCCTAATAAATTCCCCAAATGCAGTTCCTAATCAACTCCCCAAATGCAATTCCTGGATGATAATTCCTGATCAACTCCACAAATACAATTCCTGATAAATTCTCCAAAATGCAATTCCTGGATGATAAGTCCTGATCAACTCCCCAAATTCCTGGGTGATAATTCCTGATCAACACTCCAAATGCAATTCCTGATAAATTCTCCAAAATGCACTTCCTGGATGATAATTCCTGATCCAGTGCCCAACTGCAACTCCTGGATGATAATTCCTAATAAACTCCCAAAATGCAATTCCTGGATGATGATTCCTGACCAAGTCCCCAAATGCAATTCCGGATAAATTCTCCAAAACGTAATTCCTGGATGATAATTCCTGATCCAGTGCCCAACTGCAACTCCTGGATGATAATTCCTAATAAACTCCCAAAATGCAATTCCTGGATGATGATTCCTGACCAAGTCCCCAAATGCAATTCCGGATAAATTCTCCAAAACGTAATTCCTGGATGATAATTCCTGATCCAGTGCCCAACTGCAACTCCTGGATGATAATTCCTAATAAACTCCCAAAATGCAATTCCTGGATGATGATTCCTGACCAAGTCCCCAAATGCAATTCCGGATAAATTCTCCAAAACGTAATTCCTGGATGATAATTCCTGATCCAGTGCCCAACTGCAACTCCTGGATGATAATTCCTAATAAACTCCCAAAATGCAATTCCTGGATGATGATTCCTGACCAAGTCCCCAAATGCAATTCCGGATAAATTCTCCAAAACGTAATTCCTGGATGATAATTCCTGATAAATTCCCCAAAATGCAATTCCTGGATGATGATTCCTGATCAAGTCCCCAAATGCAATTCCTGATGAACTCCCCAAATGCAATTCCTGGATGATAATTCCTGATGAACTCCCCAAATTCCTGGATGATAATCCCTGATCAGGTCCCCAAATGCAATTCCTGATAAATTCTCCAAAACGTAATTCCTGGATGATAATTCCTGATCAAGTGCCCAAATGCAGTTCCTGATCAACTCCCCAAATGCAATTCCTGGATGATAATTCCTGATAAATTCCCAAAATGCATTTCCTGGATGATGATTCCTGATAAATTCCCCAAATTCCTGGATGATAATTCCTAATAAATTCCCAAAATGCAATTCCTGGATGATAATTCCTGATCGACTCCCCAAAATTAAATTCCTGGATGATAATTCCCGATAAATTCCCGAAATGCAATTCAGCAGGAACAAAAGCAAGCCCTGAGTTTGCTATTTCAGAGAGCACGGGGGCTGAGGAGACAACTGGGAGTGAAGAGCAAAACAAAAAGATTAAGAGGCAAAGCAAGCAAATAACAAAAGAAAATTGCCCTCTTTTCAAAATCGAGTTGGAAAGGGGAAAAAAAAACCAACAAGGCAATGAAAAACTGGCAAATAGAACATGGAAATTGTTATGAATAATCAGAGTTTAGCTGGAGAACTCATAAATCATAGAATGGTTTGGGTTGGAAGGGAACCAAAACTCACCCAGTGCCACCCCTGCCATGGCAGGGACACCTCCCACTGTCCCAGGCTGCTCCAGGCCCTGTCCAGCCTGGCCTGGGACACTTCCACAGAAATAAATGTGCAAATCAATAAAATAAAGTGAATGAAATGATAAAAATGTGGGGAGGAAGGTGTAAAACATTCCTGTATTACAGAGGGATTTAACAGAGGGAATCCCACACATCCCAAAACCAAGGAGAAGGAAAGGCCCTGGTGGCTCCATCCACTCCCAAACCCTGCCCGTGCTGAGCTCCATCACCTTTGCTCCAGAGACCAAAAATAAGGATGGAACTTAGAATAAGCACTGGAGGGGGGCTAAAACCCACTAAAAACTCTCAAATTCCAACGCCCAGTATTCCAAGTTCCTCCTCCAACCCCTGTCCCAGCTCCTGCAGTTTCACAGCTCCTGATCTGCACATCCCTGGAGCCATCACCTTGCCAAAGGAACGTGTGAATCCTATTTTATTTATTTATTTTTTTGCTCCAGCTGTGTTTTGGAGCTGCCTTTGGAGCGTCTCCCCCTGCAAGTGCCAGTCTCCCCCAGTCCAAGCCTGGCCCCCAAAGCACCCCCGAGGCAGGGAGAGGCAGAGGGGGTGACGGGGGCAGGGCCAGGGCATGCAGGGAACCCCAAATGCATCCCCCAGTGTGCTGCTACCACTTTACAACCAGCTGGAGTGTGCTCCAGCCCAGCCCTGACCATGCAGAGAACCCCCAAACACATCCTCCAG